>WOXC01001372.1:0-41486 GCA_011680675.1 Gymnobelideus leadbeateri
AACAAATGTGAGAAGAACTATATTATCATATCAAAAGAGGCAGAAAAAGCTTTTGAAAAATACAACACCCATTCTTATTAAAAATATGAGAAAGCATAAAAATAAATTGAGCTTTTCTTAAAATAATAAATGTCTATTTAAAACCAAAAGCAAATACTATTTGTAATGGGGATAAAGCAGAAGCAATCACAATTAGATTGGGGTGGAGCAATGATTTCCGTGATTGTTCAATATTGTACTAGAAATGCTAGCTGTAGCAATAAGAAAAGAAAAAGAAATCAAAGGAATAAGAATAGGCAACAAGGAAACAAAACTATCACTCTTTGCAGATGATATGATGGCATGTGTACTTAGAGAACCTGAGAGAATCAGGTAAGAAACTAGCTGAAACAATGAATAGCTTTAGCAAAGCTGCAGGAAATAAAACAAATCTACATAAATCATTAGTATTTCTATGCATTACCAACAAAACCCAGCAGGAGAAGACTGAAACAGAAATTCCATTTTAAATGGCTGCAGACACTACAAAATACTCGAGTCTACCTGCCAAAGAACTGTATGAACACAATTACAAAACACTTCACACAAATAAGGACAGATTTAAACAATTAGAGAAATATTCATTGTTCATAGGTAGGCTGAACCAATATAATGAAAATGACAATATTACCTAAATTAATTTACTTTTCCAGTGCCCTAACAAAGAATTATTTTATAAAGCTAGAAAAAAATTATAACAAAATTCATCTGGAAGAACAAAAGGTAAAAAATATCAAGGGAATCAGTGAAAAAAAATTATGAGGGAAAGCAGCCTAACAGTATCAGGTTTCAAACCATATTTATTGTTCAGTAGTTTCAGTCATATCCAACTCTTTGTCACTCCATTTGGGATTTTCCTGGCAAAGATATTAAAGTGATTTGCCATTTCCTCCTCCAGCTTATTCTATAGATGAGCAACTGAGGCAAATAGAGTTAAGTGACTTGCCTAGGGTCACATGGATAGTGAGTGTCTGAAGCCAGATTTTAACTCAGAAGGATAAGTCTTCCTGACTCTAGGTCCAGCACTCCAGTAAGCCACCTACTTACCTTCAAACCATATTACAAAGCAGTAATCATGAAAATGATCTCGTACTGACTGGCTAAGAAATAGAGTGGTGGATCAGTGGTATAGATTAGATACACAATATATAGAAGTACATCATTACAATAACCTAGTGTTTGATAAACCCCAAGATTCCAGCTATGGGGGCAAGAACTCACTGTTCAGCAAAAACTGCTGGGAAAACTAGAAAGCAGTATGGCAGAAACCAGGCATAGACCAATTTCTTGCACCACATATTAAGATAAGGTCAAAATCATTATATGATTTAGACATAAAGGGTAATACCATAAGCAAATTAGGTGGGAATGGGAAAAAATAATTTGTCAGAGGTATGGATAAGGGAAGAGTTTATGATGAGACATGAGATAGAAATTATCACAAGAAATAAAAAGTGGAAAAGTAAAATTGTGATTAAATGACATTAAAAGGTTTTTATGCAAACAAACAATGCAGCTAAAATTAGAAAAAAAATAGGAAACTAAAGAAAATTATAGCAAGTTTCTCTGATTAAGGTCTTATTTCTCAACTATAGAGTGAAGTGAACCAAATGTACAAAAATAAGTCATTCCCCAATTAATTGCTGGTGCTGCTGTTTGTTCTTCATTCTCAAAGAGGACCATGACATCAGAGAGGTGATTCCATGACATGCAAATGAATTGGATATAAGTGAGGGAGGGCTGTGCAAAGTCACCAGCTTCACTTTCTCCTCTGGAACCATCTGGGTCCTCTAAATCTCTCTTGATCAGAATAACGCAAATTAAAACAACTCTGAGATACCACCCCACATCTATCAGATTGACTAATATGACAGAAAAGGAAAATGGCAAATGTTGGAGATGTGGAAAATAGAGACTCTAATCCAGTATTGGTAGAGTTATGAACTGATCCATTCACTCTGGGGAACAATCTGGAACTGTGTTCCAAAAGACCCAGCAATACCACTATTAGGTCTGTACCCCAAGGAGATAAAAGAGAAAGGAGATTATATACATATATATGTATATATTATCCATATGTAATATATACATATATACACACAATATATACACACACAGACACTATATGTGTGTATATATATATATATATATATATATATATATAACTATACACACAGAGATAGAGATAGATAGATAGATAGATAGATAGATAGATAGATAGATAGATCAGGGATTTTGGTTTTTGTAGTGGAGAAGAATTGGAAATTGAGGGAATGCCCTTCAATTGGGAAATGGCTGAACATGTTGTGATATATGATTATGATGAAATACTGTTATGCTGTAAGAAATGATGAAGGGAATAGTTTCTGAAAAACCTGGGAAGACTTATATGAACTGATGCACAGTGCAGTGAGAAGGATCAAGGGAACATTGTACACAATAACATCAATATTTTAACAATTATGACCTGTGAAAGATTTAGCTATTCTGATCAATACAATGATCTATGACAATTTCAAAAGACTCATGAAATGTGTCTTGCTGTTCACCAATGAAAAATGCTATCCACTCCCAGAAAGAGAACTGATGAACTCTGAGTGCAAACTGAAGTGTATGTTTACTTTTTAAATTTTTTCTTGTTTTAATAACATGGATAATATGGAAATATGTTTTGCATGACTTCACATGCAAACTGGGTATTACATTTCTTGACTTTTCAAAGGGTGGGGGAGGAGCTTGAGGGAGATATTTTGGAACTGAAATTTAAAAGAAAAATCAGATCCAGGATTTGAACCTAGGCATCTTGACTCTAAATCCATGTTGTTCTTTTAGAGTATGCATTCTTTTAGATGGACCTTAGATTGGAGACATCAGGAAGAAATATTCTTAAACCACACAGAAATAAAATGAGACAAAATGTCTTGTGTAGTATAAATATAATGATTATTGGGCATGCCCAATGAGATAGAGAGGTATGGATGGGTAGATGAATAGATGGATGGATGGATGGGAGAGAGATATTGATAGGTAGATAAGAAAGGATCAATGGATATATAGATAAAGATGGACAGATGGATGAATTCATAAGTAGATGGATAGGTAGAACAGACAGACAAACAAATAGATGAAACATTAAGTGCTTCCTGGGCTGAGTACTAGGGATATAAATACAAGTAAACAAAACATATCCTACCCTCAGAGAGGCAATGTTCTATTAACAGAGGAAAACACATAAAAGGAGTGCTAAAAATGGGGATTGAGGGAAACTTTCCCAGGGATATAGAGAAGAGATAGCTCTCATGAGCCCTAGCAAGATAAGGGGAAAACTGACCTATCAAACCCAGGGAATCCAGGGGCAGAACCCAACTTTAAATATTGGGAAAGTCCCTTCACAATGGGCTTCGGTTTCCAAAATAAATTGAGTAAGCTGGATCAGATGATCTCTAAGAAGCTTCCTTCTAAATTAGAGAAAAGGATGATAGCCTCAGATTTACACATCCAGACAGAAGTTGAGCCTGAGTATTCTACAGCTAATTTTCAGCAAGGGCCAACTGCAAGACCCTTAGGAAGGCAACTTGTTCCTGGTTTAGGAATAGAAAAGTCCTAGGGAAAAAGGAGGTAAATCCCCTGAGTATCATTTGGAGAGAGTAACTGATTTAAAGGCCCTTCATTGACTTCATATAAATAAATCCAAATCCAATAACCATTTATTAAGTACCTACTATACACTGAGCATTGTACTACATGCTGATGATATAATTAATAAAAAGAAAGATAGGACCTGTCCTCAAGGAGCTTACAATCTAATTGGGGGAGACAACACACAATTGATAATAGGAAAGGGTCATGAGAAGACCAAAGGATATCTTGTTCCATTGAACTGAAACAAGATAGAGCAGCAGATGCCAAGTGTGATGAACCAAAAGGTCCAATTTCTGCTCACTATAAATGAAGGCAAAGGGAGGACTTTGGTTCTCCATTCTCTGATCTGTGTACACAGCACAAAGAAAATTAGTAGAAAAGCCACTTTTAAAATGATTGATATTGATAACTTACATTAGTTTTGATGTGCTATGTTTACAAAAATGCTTTCACAGTCACCATTTCACTTAATTCTCATGATGATCAAGAGAGGCATTATTATTTCTCTTTAATAGCTGAAAAAACTGAGCCATTTCAAGATGACTTGGATAAGGTCATGTTGTTGTTGTTCAGTTGTGCCCTACTCTTTGTGACCCCATTTGGAGTTTTCTTGGCAGACATACTGAAATGGTTTGCCATTTCCTCCTCCAGCTCATTTGGCATATGAGGAAACAGAGGCAAACAAGTGTAGCGGCAAGCACCCCAATATCCCCAGGGTAGCTGCCAACACAGGTTCTTAGATCTGCTTTTGTAAAGGAAAGCAACTCAAAATGGGTTAACAAGCTTACTTTAATCAAACAAACATACATTACCTAGTTCAGGGGAAAAAGGTCAGCACCCGAACTTCAGAGTTACAGAACTTACAGATCAAACAGACAGGCTTCCAAACTGTCCTACCATTATATCAATACCAAATCACAGTTACCAGAGAGGGAAGCATCAACATCTGGGTTTTCAAAGCCGGGGGGCTCTCAACAACGGCTTCCCAGAGTCTCACCTGGTCAAGTCACACAACACTTCTCAAAGTGAGCCCCAAAGCAAAGCCCCTCATCAGAGTTTATATAGCCTTCTCCTGGCTCAAAGAATGTAACCACCCTTTTGATCCACTGCCCAATCACACAGCATCAAGGTGTGGTCATTCCCGAAAACCAAGCCTCCCACCACAGGCTCCATGTGAGCACATTCAGCCTATTAGGAGGCAGAGCATATTTTCAAATCAAGGAAGGTTTTCAGAGTCTCTTAAAGCCAATCAAAGGGCCTAGGGGCAGGGAAGATCTTTTAAATCTGCATTTCCATTACAACAAGGTTAAATGACTTGCCCAGGATCATACTTCTAGTAAGTGTCTGAGGCCAGATTTGAACTGGGGAAGATGTGTCTTCCTGATTCTAAGCCCAGTGCTTATCCATTGTGCCACCCAACTGCCCCCAGAGGAGGTCATAATAGTAACTTAATGGTAGAAACAGTTCTGGGACCTAGGTCTCATCTCTTAATAAACTTTCTATGCTATGCTATGCTATGCTATGCTATGCTATGCTATGCTATGCTATAACTATAGTATACTACACTATACCGGACCATACCATACCATACCATACCATACCATACCATACCATACCATACCATATCCTACCATACCATACCATACCACACTGTACCATATCATACCATATTGTACAACTTTCTGCTCTCCATGGTCCCACAAATAGTACAACAAAATAGTTCCCATCTTTTAACTCTGATAACTTCTCAGGTCTCAGGTGGGAATATACAGGAAAGGAAGTTTTATGGACCAAGGGTAGAAAAAATTCCTTAGCCATAGTTCACCTTGGGAAGCCTTAGATTAAATGAAGTAACCTTACTTGTGTGGCATTATCATTCACTAATTAACCTATTTGTTTTGGGTCAATAACTCCTTTTGCCTAGGTTTATAGGGTAATAAGACCAATTAATAAATTAGGCTTCCGTTTTCAGTTCCATCTAATTCAGCAACCATTTACTGAGCACTTATTATGTTCAATGAACTAAGCTGGATTTGGCAAACAGATACAAATACATGAAAATAACAGACCCTACATTTAAGAATCTTGAAATGAAACAAGGATGAAAGAAGTCTATGTAAATTACTATGACAGGGGATTAATACAAAGGAGAGGTAATAGGGAGTACTGGTAAGTGTTTAACAACTGGATTTCCAAAAAAAGGGCATAGGCATAACATATTCAAGTTTAATCTTCATTATTTACATTTTCTCCATCACTTTCTTAAGCCTAGATAATTAAAAAAATTCAAGCCCTGAAATGTAGTGTTTGCCAATCCAGATGCGTAAAACCTTACACTAAAAATTTAACTTAATCTGAGCCAATAATGCCAACTCTACCTAATTTACTTATTCAGTGTCATATCAATCAAACTACCAAAGAATTATTTTATAGGGCTAGGAAAAAATAATTACAAAATTCATCTGGGTGAGCAAAAGTTTAGGAATATCAAGGGAATCAATGAAAAAAAATGTGGAGAGCAGTCTAGTAGTACCAGATTTCAAACCATATTACAAAATAGTAATCATGAAAATAATCTGGTACTGGCTGAAAAATAAAGTGGTGGATCAGTGGAATGAATTGGATATACAATGAACAGTAGGAAATTACCTTCGTAATCTCATGTTTGATAAACCCAAAGAAAATTTTGGGGAAAGAACTCACCATTTGACAAGAATCATTGGGAAAATTGGGAAAGCAGTCTGACAGAAACTGGGCATAGACCAACATCTCACACTGTACACCAAGATAAGGTAAAAATGGATAAATGATTTAGACATAAAGTGTAATAACATAAGTAAATTAAGGGAGCATGGGGAAATGTACCCATCAAATCCAAGGATAAGGGAAGAGTTTATGACCAAACAAGACAGAGAGGATCATGAGAAGGAAAATGGATAATTTTGAGCATATGAAATTTAAAAGGTTTTTGTACAAACAAAACTAATGCAGTCAGAATTATAAGGAAAATAGGAAACTAGGGAAAATATTATAGCAAGTTTCTCTGATAAGGGCCTCATTTCTGAAATATATAGAGAACTCAGACAAATTTATAAAAATATGAGCCATTTCCCAATTTGTAGTCAAAGGATATGAACAAGCAGATTTCAGAAGAAATCAAAGCTATCAATAGTCACATAAAAATACTATAAATCACTAGTGATTAGAGAAATACAAATTAAAACAACTCTGAGATACTACATCATACCTACCATATTGGTTTCATGACAGGAAAAGAAAATGACAAAATCTAGAAGAGATGTAGAAAAGTAAGGACACTAATACTCTGTTGGTGGAGCTGTGAACTAGTCCAAACTATTATACAGAGCAATTTGGAACTATACCCAAAGGTTTATAAAACTGTGCATACCCTTTAACTCAGCAACACCACTACTAGCTCTGCACCCCAAAAATATCAAAGAAAAGGGGGAAAAGACCATTTGTTTTTTTGGTTTTGGGGTGTTTTAAAAATTTACATGATAACCTCACTGTATATTTAAAAAGAATAGCAAGTTGTACGAAATAGACTTGCAGTTTCACACTATAAAGTTCTCTTTTTTTAGTTTTCAATATTCATTTTTATAAGATTTTGAATTCCAGATTTTTCTTCCTCCCTCCCTTCCCTCCCCCCTCCCCAAGATAGCGTGCAATCTGAGATAGATTACACATTTACAATTATATTAAACATATTTCCACAATAGTCATGTTGTGAAAGAAGAATCAGAACAAAATGGAAAAACCATGAGAAAGAAAAAAAAACAAAAATGAAAATAGTAAGCTCCTATCTGCATTCAAATTCCAAAGTTCTTTCTCTGGATGAGGATAGTATTTCCATCATGGGTCTTTTGGAATTGTCTTGGATCATTGTATTGCTCAGAAGAGCTAAGTCTATCATAATTGATCATCATACAATGTTGCTGTTACTATGTACAATGTTCTCCTGGTTCTGCTCAATTTATTCAACATCAGTTCATGTAAGTCTTTACAGGTTTTTCTGAACTCTGGAAAGGACCTATTTGTACAAAAGTATTTATAGCAGCTCTTTTTGTGTTGGTGAAATATTGGAAACTGAGAAAATTCCCATCAACTGGGTCATGGCTGAATAAGTTGTAATACATGATTTTGATGGAATACTGCTATGAGAAATGGTGAGTAGGATGCTTTTAGAAAAACCTGGGAAGACTTATATGCACTGATGCAAAGTGAAGTGCAAAGTGAAGTGAGCAGAACCCAGGAGAACATTGTACATAGTAACAACAATATTGTAATGATGATCAAGTATGGAAGACCTAGCTACTCTGATCAAGACAGTGATCCAAGACAATTCCGAAGGAACCATGAACGAAAAATGCTATCAATCTCTAGAGAGAGAAATGATGAACTCTGAGTGAAGATTGCAGCATACTTTTCTTACTTTATTTTTCTTGGGTATTGTGAGTGTTTTTCTTTTATAATATGGCTATTATGGAATTATGTTTTCCATGACATCACATGTATAATAGATAGCATATTGCTTGCCTACACAAAGTGTGAGGGAGGAACAGGAGAGAAGTAGAGAATTTGGAACTCAAAATTTGTAAAAATGAATGTTAATCTTTTTTACATATACCTGGGAAATATGTAATGAAATAAATAAAAATATGTTTTAAAAAATTTAATAACTGACTCTCCCCAGCCAGTAAGAACTGGTTCCTACATGCCCCTGGGTATAGGCAAACTGCAATTAAAAGTCTGAAAAGACAGGGATGCATCCTTTTTATTTGGAGAAGTCAGTGAAGGCTTTTTGAAAGAGGTGGTCTCTGTACTGGGCTTTGAAGGAAGGGAAATAAAATCAATAAAGGAGGTGTAGGGTAGTGCTTTCCAGGTAGGGTGTAAATAGAGGTACAGAGTCACAAGAGGCCATTACAAGAATAAGGTCTAGGGAGTAGCTCAGTTTTCTGTAATATAGACTTTAATAAGATGAATAAATAGCTAGCCTTGGCCATTGCCAGTTGTCTTGACTTATGCCTTGACATGGACTCTGATGAATCTAGAGGAGTGAGGCTGATGACTTTGCACAGTCCTGCTTCACTTAAATACAATTCACATGCAAGTAAAGGTGTTGTCCTTGTGATGATGTCGTTGATCCTCTTTATGAACCAAGGATAAACAACAACAAATAGCTAGAATCTGTATAGATTGTTGAGGTTTGTAAATAAAGTACTTTATTTATTTCATTAGATTCTCCCAACTATTGTCATCCTCTTTTTTGTTTTTGTTTTTTTTTTGCTTTTTGGAGGGGGGAAGGCAGGGCAGTTGGAGTTAAATGACTTGCCCAAGGTTACATGGCTAGTAAGGGTTAAGTGTCTGAGGTTGGATTTGAACTCAGGTCCTCCTGACTCCAGGGCCAGTGCTCTATTTTCTGTGCCACCTAGATGCCCCTGTCATCCTCTTTTTACAGATGGTGAAGCTAAGCCTTACAGAGGTTTTATGAATTGTACAAAGTCAAAAGTAAGTGTCTCGGGCAGGATTTGTACCCAAGTCTTCTTGGCTCAAAATACTGTAACTACAGTAACCACTATACTATTAGCTGGCACCAGGTAAAGGGCAGTAGCATGAAATAAGGCTAAAAAGGTAGTTGGGCACAAGTGAAGGACCTTGAATGCCAGGAATAGTAGTTTTCTACTTCATTTTGTAGGCAGGTGGAGTCCACTGAAGGTTGATGAGTAGCTATGATTAGATTGGTGTATTTTGAAAAAACATTCAGGCAGTGGTGCTAAGGACATGTTAGAGAGAAGCTAATATAGAAGAGAATCCTGTACCCAGCAACAGGATGGCAATTTGTTTACACAGGGAAGGAGCTATTCTAGGAAGCCAAATTCACCAAGATCTCTTCCTGCTCTTAAATTTAGTCATCCTGTGACTTGAGTTAAACAAAGGTGGTCCTTGCCTCCTGGGTATTTTCCATCTAGGATCTTCTTTTCAATTATTCTTCTCTTTCCACATTTTCTCTGTGACTACAGTTGAAGAAAAATTCCATTATTCCCTGAAGAAATAATTCTTATAGCCTAAGCAATTCTCCCCAACTGCCTCTTCTCTGTCCTTAGGGCTTTCATTCCTGTCTTCTTTTCCTCCAGTGTCTCTGCTACTGTCCCTTTGGACCAGAAGAGCATCATCAGGACTGACAGGGGAGGACCTGTAAACCCAATAAATGCTAACACTACGTTCCAAATTGCGCCTATCGTAGCACTGGCCAACCTAGCCAGCCTAGCCAAGGAGAGGAATTAGATAGCATTCCTCAATGATGTTAACAAGAAGTCTGCAAACATTTTCTTTTAAAAGTATAATTCATTTTATACTCATTGGAATGCATAAATCTCTACATTATTCATGAATGGATTAGCTGTGATATGATTTTGTGTCTTCGGATGGATATAATATTACTCTTAATCACAATAGTAATGAAATTGCACTTGGCAATTTTTTCCCACTTGCTTGGAGGGCAGAAATCTCTGTACCTGGCCCCATATGGCCTTACCTGGAGCCCCTGGCCTACTACACTGAGAACTATCCCTACATATATTAAAGAAAGATCACTGTCTAACCACCAGAGAAATCTGTTTTTATCATGTAAAAGATTATAGGATCATATTTGAAACTGGAAGGGACCTTTTGGGTCAACTGATCCAACCCTTTCATTTTGTATATGAGGAAAATGAGGCCCCAAAGATTCAGCAACTTGCCCGAAGTTACACAACTATTAAATTGCACAGCTGAGATTCTAATCCAGGTCCTCTAACAGGATCATTGTTCTTTCCTCCAGGTCTGAGTTAAGGGATTGCATTCTACAGGTGGCCACTTCTTAAATTCCTCAAGGGAAGCAAAGCAGGTGATTTCATTGAGGACAGATGTAGCTTGGAAACAGGAAACCATTTATCCTGAGTCAGGCCCTTCAGCACATCTCATTCAGAGGAATCTCTGATTAATCTAAGAAAGATAACACTCAGACCCAGCCAGATCCAAGAAACCTTGGTGAACACAAATAAACATGCTCCAAACAAGACTTTGCAATTCTAGAGGTTGTGACAGGAGCAGTCTCTCTGAACTAGGCTTTGCCAAAAGAAGAGAAAAAGAAAAATCCCAGAACTGAGTTTCTCTGAGCTGTGATGGAATATCCACAAGGAAAGCATCAGATGCCTCCAAAGAAGCTGAGACCAGTCACAGTCCTTCACACAAAAGGGAAATGAGGACTGATTCACCACATCCCTTACTTCCTTAACTGGAACTCTGTCCACAGAGTGAAGGTGCTATTCCATCTAATGTAAATTCAATAAACATTAATCAAACTCAATAAATATTTATTAAGCCCCTACTATGCTCAAGATACTACTTTAAACATGGGTAATTCAAAGATAAATATGACACATACCTTGCTTTGTGGGAATTTGCAATCTAATGGGGTGGGGAGAGGGAAAGAGGGAAAGAAGTATTTATTAAGCATTTACTATGTGCAAAATATTATGCTAAGTGCTCAGATATAAATAGAAAAGTAAGACAGTCCTTGTTCTCAAGGACCTCATATTGTTCTAGGGGAGAAAACTCATATGGAAGTGTTCAGTTGCAAGTCAGATGGAAAAGTTCCATGGTCCTGAAGGACCATAAAGAGACCAGCAAAGAAAATGCTAATGCCTTTTCTTTAATGCCATTTCCACTGATGAAAGGGAGGGAGAAGGATATATGACTCTGATAACAGAAGAATGGGATAAGTATAAAGGAGAGGTCTAAGCAAAGTGCTGTAAGAAATTTGTGGAAGGAGAGGTTACTTTCATCGGCAAGATAGATTTAATGGAAGAGACTGATTTAAGGGGGAGGGTGTTCTTAGGCTTCTTTCATGACTATAAACAGTTTTAACTTAGTGTTAAATATATTTGCTGGGTAATCTTGGGCAAGACTTTAAATTTCAGTTCATAGAGGGGGCAGGGATAGTCCATCCAACTCATAGGAAATGGTATGAACAAAGGCACTGAGACAGGACAGGGAAGGACAAGAACGGTGGATAAAGAAAAGATCGGTTATTTGTCTGAAACATAGAGTCCATGAAAGGGAGTAGTATGAAATAAGATAAAGAGCAGGGATGCAAAAAAGAGGCCATATAGTCCAGATTGCTCATTTTACCAATGAGAAAACATAGGTCCTAAGGAAGTAAGAGACTTGCCCAAGGTCATGTAGGTAGTAATAATGAGAGGCAGGATTTGTACCCAGACCTTCTAACCCTAGAGTCGGTGCTTTTGTCATGATACTAGGTGTAATGGAAATGCAAATTTAAAGATCTTCCCTGCCCCTAGTTTACGTGCACCTGGAGCCTGTGGTGGGAGGCTTGTTTTTCAGGAAAGCCCACACCTTGATACTTTGTGATTGGGCAGTGGGTCAAGAAGGTAGTTACATTCTCTGAGCCTGGAGAAGGCTACATAAACCCTGATGGGAGGCTCACTTTGAGAAGTGTTGTGTGATTTGACCAGATGGGACTCTGGGCAGCCATTGAGAGTTCCCCCCCACCTCCCGGCTTTGAAAACCCAGGTGTTGATACTTCCCTCTTTGGTAACTGTGATTTTGGTATTGATAATGGTTGGACAGTTTGGAAGCCTGTTTGATCTGTCTGTATAATCTGAAGTTCGGGGTGCTGACCTTTTCCCCCTGAACTAGGTAATATATGTTTGTTTGATTAAAGTGAGCTTGTTAATTGATTTTGAGTTGCTTTCCTTTTGTAAAGCAGATCTAAGAACCTGTGTTGGCAGCCACCCTGGGGATGTTGGGGTGCTTGCTGCTACACTAGGCCAAATTATGGATGGCCTTGAATGCCAAGACCAGGATTATATACTATATTCACAAGTCAATGGAGAGCCAACAAAAGTTTTTAAATTGAGTAACATGACCAAAGTATAATGTTAGGAAGATTACTGGATTAGCCCCATTTGGGTGAGGAATAGATTAGGGAGTATAGATTGGCTAGAACAGAGGAAGATCAGTTTTAAGAGGCTGCTGCACTAGTTTTGGTAAGAAGTAGTAAAGACCTGGATGAAGCAAGAATACAAGAGGATGAGTCAATATTTCAAAAGTAGAAAAACCAGAATTCAACAACTGATTGGGTTTGTAGGATGAGTGACAAGGAAGAGTCCAGGATAATACCAAAGTTACCAGTCCAGTCCTTTGGGAGAATGGTGAAACCATTAACAAAAACTGAGAAGTTGGTGGGAAACACAGATTTAAGTGAGGAGATGACAAATTCCAGTTTAGACATGTTGAATTTGAGGTGCTGGTGAAACAGTCATTTGGAGAGATCTAGACAGGGCTTGGAAATACACTACTGGAGCTCAGATATGACACTGGAGATGGTTTCCTGAAGTAATAATGGAAGCCATGGGAGCAGACAATCATCTTGATTTTACTGTGAGAGCTCAGATAAGAAGCTGACCCAGGGAGCTGTCCAAAGCTTCCCTTCCTCTAGATGAATGGGTGAAAGGAGATTTCAGGAGTTTTTTTCTTGGCAATCCCAAACCCTGGGAAAGGACTAATGTCCTAAACAGATGTAGAAGTGTAGGGAGGGCTTTGGCTGTGGTATTTCTTGGGCAAAATCATTCCTGATTCTAGAGTCATTTTCATAGAGGGCTCTTCCATCCCAGGGAAAGAAAGGGAAAGATGAGACTCTTCAATGAAATGTCAGTCTTCCTCTACAGAAATCGTCCCAGCTTCTGGGCTCTGGATCCCTTATTGAACTAGAAGGATTGGGGCTTCAGGGAACAGAAAAAAAAGAGCAAATTTAGGGTTATTTGTTGGCTCTGTGTTATCATCAACTTTGCAGAATTAAAATGAGTTTAATCTGGCTAAGAAAATGGGCAAAGAGCAAAGCAGTGGTAAAAGCGAATTTTTATTCCTACCCTCTTGTCCCTTACTGCTTTCCTCTCCCTGACTAATCACCCTTTTTGTTTGAGTTACTGACTTTGGATAGGTTGAGCAGGAAGAAGTATCGATATATAGTGGAGAAAACACAGGATTTGAAAGCCCAATGCTGGCATTCAAATCCCAACTCCATTAATTACTATTTGTATGATCTTGGGTAAATCACTTAGTCTCTCTGAGTCTCAGTGTCCTCATATATTAAATAAAGGAGCTGAATTACATGACCTCTGAGGTGAGTCAATTTTATGTTGGAACCAGAGAGTAGGGCATTTCAGTGATAATCTATAATATCCTGCAAGGATCAACTCTTGTCCCATGGCTTTTATGAAGCCTTCTTTATTTTTTAAATAATATTTCTTTTCCCCCTCAATTTCATGTTAAAACAATTTTTAAACATTTGGGTTTTTTAAAGTTTTGAGTTCCAAATTCTATCTCACCTTCCCTCCCTTCTCTTATCTCTTCCTGACATAGTAAGAAATCTGATAAAGGCTATACATGTACAGTCATGTTAAAATTTCCATATTAGTCATTTTGTACAAGAGGACTTGAAAAGAAAAAAGAGAGAGGGAGGAAGGAAGGGAGAAAGGAAGGAAAGAAGGAAGGAAGGAAGGAAGGAAGGAAGGAAGGAAGGAAGGAAGGAAGGAAAGAATGAAGGAAGGAAGGAAAAGAAAAACAGCATGCTTCAGTCTATAGTCAGACCATAGCAATTCTTTCTCCAAAGGCAGATAGCATGGTTCATCATGAGTCCTCTGGGATTGTCTTGGATCATTGTATTGCTGAGAATAGCTAAATAATTTACAATTCTTCATCGTGTAATATTGCTGTCACTGTGTAACAATGTTCTCATGGGTTCACTCACTTCACTTTGCATCAGTTCATATAAGTCTTTCTAGGTTTTCATTTGACTATCTGATCCACACTGATCTCTCTCTGTATTGAACTCTCTAATATATTGAACCCCTTAAAGACCATACCCAGTCGTTAATTCTGTACTACTTTGCATTATTCTCTAATTATTTGGCACATATTCATTTTGTCTCCCTGATTCCCTTGTATCCCCTGTCTTCCAAAACAACTAAAATGTTACTACTGTACTCTTAAAAAAAGAGAGCTATTACTATGATGATGTGCGGTGATAAGGACAATAATTGCTTATAATTGCAAGGTCCTAGAGGGGAAGGACTGTCTTCTTAGGTTCCTTTCATGATCTTTACAGTTTTATTTGAATGCTGAGCATATTTGCTGGGTGACCTTGGGCAAGACTTTTGATCTTTGCTGGCTCCAGTTTCTTCATCTGTAAAAAAAGGGGATTGAACTACTAGACAGTATCTAAGGCCCATCTCATCTCTAAAATTCTTTAATTCCATAATTTTAATGGACACCTCACAAATGTTTGTTGAAATAAGTTAACTGCCCCCCAAGTGACCTGGTCATGATGACTCTGGCAATCTGAACTTGACAGGGATCATACCAAGGCCAAAGGCAGATTTTCCTCAGGCATGGAAACCTTAACCTCACCTGTATTCACTGGCCGATCGTAATTAATCTGAAGGTCTGCTCCTGCCACTCAAACATCTGAAGATACCTTAACTGGACCACAGGAAAGGGATGATAGGAAGCATGATCTTGTCCCTCCTTCTCCAATGTGACAAGGATCAGAAAGAATTGGGTCATCAGGGAAGAGGAAAATAAAATCCTCTTCCTCTCTGGGCTTTAATAGAATTCTAGGGGTGCTGCTGATCCACAAGTCATTTGCCTCTGGAACCTGTGAGGGAGTGAGCTCACCATTCAGATACTTTCCTTTCCACTGCCTCCCTCACCCTCCACCCTTTTTTCCCCTCTAAACTCTTAGAACAAAGATAATTCTCTTATTTCCCCTACTCTCCTGAGTCCCATTCAAACTCAACTTCATTTATTCTTAACTTTCATTTCATGTTCTGCACATATTATCAGTATCATAATTGATGTGTATCTCTTTAAGTGTAGCAAAATGCTTTACATTCATTATTTCATTTGATCCTTACAAAAGGTAAGTAATAAAGGTGTTATTAACTTCATTTTATAAATAGGAAAATGGACACTCAGAAAAGGAAAGTGGCAAGGTCCCATTGCTAGTATATGTTATAATAAGCATTCAAATCCAGGTTTATCCCGACTACTGCAAATCTTTGACTCTTCCTACTACATGATATTTTTATCCTGCTTGATCATAATCAAATTGGGTACTTGTTATGTGAAATAATAATCACTAGCATTTATATAGTGCCTTGAAATTTATAAAACACTTTATGTTTCACCTCATTTGAGCCTCAACCCTACGATGAGGTAGATACGATTATTGTCCCCACTTTACAAGTGAGGAAAATGAGGCTGGAAGAGGTTAGGTGATTTGTTCAAGGTCATAAAGCTAGTCAGCATCTGAGACAGGCTTTTGAATTTGGATCTCCCTGACCCCAAGTCCATCTCTCTATCCACTGTACCACCTTGCTGCCTTAGAAAGTTCTGTTAGGGAAAGCATTAAGGATTCAAAAGAGCTGGAATGTGACTGCATTATAAAAGAGAGCCATTAGCTGTGCTGCTGTGCAGTGATAAGCACTCTAAGTAAAATAATGCTAGAATCAATGTTCAGAAATCTTATAGAAGCTGATTTCAGATCCCTCTGAAGAAGACCTTCCTGAAAGTTTGAGCTATCTCAAATGGAATAGGTTATGTCATAAAGCAATGGATCCTCTGCCATTGAAGGCATTCAAGTGGAGGCTTGATGGCCACTTGTTAGTTATGTTCTAAAAGGGATTAATGCTCAGACATAGGTTGGACTAAGTGTACTCTGAAGTCTTATCTCTGGTATTCTATAATTGTATGAAAACAATGAGATCCATTAAGAGGTACTGCTAAGAGAGTGAGGTTGGGTAATCTGCTTTGAAGGATTAAGAAGCTCAGAGAAGAATCATAGCACTAATTCTCTTTGTGAGGGAACTTGTTTATACATTTGTAAGAATGTTTCCTAATGACCCTAAATACATCTACACATATGATCAAAACTTGTCCATTGTCTCGGCAGCATATTAGCCATTTTCCTGCACAGTATCAGCAAAGGCCTTGTTTTAATGCTCTTCTTTTAGTCCAGTGTTCTCTAAACCTTCTTGATCATGAACTCCTGCCAATAATTAAAAAAAAAATAGATTTAGCACGCACCTCTAACATATGGGGAGCCAAGCTATATCCATGCACTGCTGCATTAGAAATTATGTATATTATAAAACTTATACTAAAAATATAAAATTATAAAAGGATGATATAAAGATGAAGTCATATTTAATCCTAGAGACAATAAGGAAAGAGCCTATAGGGTTTATTTAGTAGAAGAGTAACATGATCAGACTTAATTTTAGGAAAATCACCTTGGCCACCATGTAGAGGATGGCATTAGAGTATGGAGGTGTAGAAGCAGAGAGGTCAACTAGGAGTCCATTGCAATGGTCCAGGCAAGAAGGGATGAGAGCCTGAATTAAGTTGGTGGCTGTGAGAATGTAGTGGCAACCACGCTGGCATGCCCAGAATGGCTGCTAGCACAGGTTCTTAGATCTGCTTTACTAGGAAAGATAACTGTTTAAGGGGTCACCAATATTTTTTAAAATTACATTCACTAGTTCAGGGGAAAAGTCAGCACCCTGAACTTCAGAGAAAATACAAGCAGAGAAATAAAGACCAACAGGCAGGCTCTGACTGCCTGAATCAACTATATACTTTATATACATCCCTGGATCAAGAGAGCCTTTACATCTGAGCAGTTGGGGAGCTCTAAACATACTGCCTTTCAGAATCTTGACCACAGAATCACAAGATCCTTCTCATAAGCAAGCCCCCAAAGCAAAATACCAACTCAGAGTATGTATATACTTCTCACACCCAGAGGCATCACAACCCTTGTGACTCAGTGCCTAATTAGAAATTAGCAAAAGGTATGAAAGCCTTCCTACAAGCAAGCCTCCCCTAAGCAAGCCTCCTTAATGGGCTCCATGTAAGGTTTATTAATGGGTGGGGAAGATATTAAATTCCATTAACATTATAGTGAATAACAAGGAAGGGGATGAATATAAGTGATGTGCATGTGGAAATGACAAGATTTGGCAAATGATTAGATACGTGAAGAGCCATGATGTGGTGAACCTCATTGATTAGAGGTGATTAGAAAGATGGAGGTTCCTTGACAGAAATAGGAAAGTTATGAAGAGAAATGGATTTGGGAAGAAAGATAAGGGGATGAGAACTGTGAAGTAGATCATAACTTGTCCATTCCTGGTCATTCTATATCACTTATATCATCCCACTAAAAATAAAAGGGAGTTTTTACTGAGTTGGTCAGTCAATAAATATTTATTAAGCACTTACTATGGGCAAGACACTGTACTAACCACTGGGCATGCTAAGAAAGGCAAAAGACCGTCCTTGTCCTTCAGGAGCTCACAATCTAATGGTAAAAGACAACACATAAAAAGAAGCAGAAAAGGGGGCAAGGAGGAAGGTATGATGAAATTTAGCAGTGGAGCCAGGTGAGAAATGATGAGAAGGTTGGCCTAGCCACCAGCTTTAAATAGAAGATTTAGGAGGAACTTTCTATTTGCCACCCTCTTATAATGGAAATGCAAATTTAAAGATCTTCCCTGCCCCTAGCTTAAGTGCACCTGGAGCCTGTGGTGGGAGGCTTGTTTTTCAGGAAAGCCCATACCTTGATACTTTGTGATTGGGCAGTGGGTCCAGAAGGTTGTTACATTCTCTGAGCCAGGAGAAGGCTATATAAGCCCTGAGGAGAGGCTTTGCTTTGGGGCTCACTTTGAGAAGTGTTGTGTGATTTGACCTGATGAGACTCTGGGAAGCCGTTGTTGAGAGCCCCCCGGCTTTGAAAACCCAGATGTTGATGCTTCCCTCTCTGGTAACTGTGATTTGGTATTGATGCATGTAATGTTGGGACAGTTTGGAAGCCTGTCTGATCTGTAAGTTCTGTAACTCTGAAGTTCGGGGTGCTGACCTTTTTCCCCTGAACTAGGTAATGTGTGTTTGTTTGATTAAAGTAAGCTTGTTAACCCATTTTGAGTTGCTTTCCTTTTGAAAAGCAGATCTAAGAACCTGTGTTGGCAGTCACCCTGGGGATATTGGGGTGCTTGCCGCTACACCTCTCTAATTAGTGTCAGGGAAGGAGACCAGGTATATAGGATACTGATGAAGTATGAATTCTGGGGTTAATATGATCTTTCAGGAAGATGAGGTTCAGGAGGGGCAAGATGGAGCCCAGAGGAGTGTAGCCAGGTGGGAATGAAGAGATGGCTGGCCTGGACAGCCTTCTTAAATGTAGGATCTAGTCATTACCAAATGTCCATTGTCCTGGAGATCAGTTGTATTACTGTATCCTACATAGGATCACACCAAACTCCCTTGACACACCAAGACCCCTAGAAATGTATGGTTTCCACTTTGGAGACCAGTCTATATCCTTCGGGTATAAGTGCCTGTGATGGTTATCAATCATTACATAAGCCAATGAATATTTACTAACCACTTGATTACTTGTGTTCAGAAATTTCTATTAGGAATGAAGTTATAAGGTATGCATAGTTATGTAACTACACAGGACCTTAGAAAGTACCATCTTAAGTTAGGCATTTAATGATGGAATGTATGCTTTTTATCTGTATTCCTATAGAGCTTATCTTTAATGGCAAGCACAGAAGTAGTTCACACCTTGTTTCAATTCAAGTTTCTTTTGAACCTTATATAGTCTGTTTAGAAACAGAATTGAGAACCCCACAACTTATGAACCCTAGAACTCATGAACTCCTGCAATAGGAAGACGGAGGAGCCAATGACCATATATAAGGAGAATCTCCAGGCTAGAGGCAGCAGAACTGAGAAAAGGACTCTTGTGGTGGCATAGTCAAGAAGGAGAAAACTTGTAGCATCCCGGTACTCTGTTTGTCTGCTCTGTGTTGACGTTTGTTTGTGATACTTTGTACAGAAGCCTTAGGACCTTACTAGAAGCCCTGAAAGAGGATTTTCTGGTTGTATGTTTACAGAAGTCCTGGAGGAGGGTTTTGGAGGTCCTGGGACTTTACTGATAATTTGTGCTGACCTCTTGGACCTTGTTTGTGGGTCTGTGTTGATTTCTATGTTGATGATTTGTGTTGAGTTCTCAGACCTTGTTGGTGGGTCTGAGTTGATTTCACAGGCAGATAGTGAATTGATGATGGTGCCGGCAATGTGTATGAATATTATTGTGGCTTTGTCAAGTTTTATCTTCCCAGAAACAGGAACTGTGAAGGACTTGAGGTGAACACTGTGAACTTCAATATGGAACAGGAACTGGACAAAGAACTGGACAAGGAGCTGGACAAGGAACTGGGAGCTGCCTGCCTTTGAACCCAGGTGACAGTTGGAGCTGGGACCATGGAAAAGGAACCATGGAAGCTGTTAGCCCTAGGATCACTGACTTCTTACCCATCTTATCCTTTTTCTTGTGGTTGTTCAGTGGTGTCTGAATCTTCATGACCCGAGCCTATCAGGCTCCTCTGTCCTCCATAGTCTCTCAAAGTCAAGCAGAAAGAAAACTTACTTGGTTACTGTGTACTGACTGAGAAGATTATGATTTACTGTGACCTAGGGGTAGGGAACTTTGACTTTTGTACTTTGTGATTGAATTAAGGATTTTGTGATTGACTAAATGAATGTACTTTGTTTAAAACTATGTGGCCACTTTGGTGAAAACTATGTGGCCATTTTAGTGATAAGTTGTTGAGTTGTGACAGGGGTGAATGCTATATTTTGATTTTCTGTGAATGTTTTGCTCTGATTTGTTATTGAATAAATCAAGAGTTCGCTATACTATGTAATCAGAATCTTGAAAGCTGTTCACAGCATCAGTCCTCTGGAAAGCTGCTTGTGTTTGGCTTTACATTACCCCACAGAAAGAACTCAATATTCTCAGGAATGTGCATGGCAGGTCTAGAGGACAGAAGATTGATGAATGGTTACTTCTTTAAAGTAAACAGAGTATGAGATGACTGGCAGGGCTATCTCTGGGTTGCCTGTCATTTGTGTCAGGGTAGTAAGACAAAGTTGTCTCCATGGTGAGACTTCTCCATGACTCCTGACTGCCTTGGCCATCTGAAGATTGAGCAAGTCTATACCTTCATCAGGGAAAGTATATACCTATGACTGGCCCCTTGCTCTTATGCTTTTATATACATATTCAATCCTCTCATGTTATAGATGAGGAAACTGAGATCTCATAAGAGATGGCAAGTGATTTATCCAAAGTCACACATCTACTAACACTAGAATGCAGATGTTTTAACTTCCCATCAAACGTTCCATTATTCTCCAATACCCAGTTAGGACTGACTGACCATAGGGCTAGCTGTTAGCCCTGGGATCACTGACTTCTCACCCATCTTATCCTTCTTCTTGTGGTTGTTCAGTGGTGTCTGAGTCTTCATGACCCTAGCACACCAGGTTCCTCTATCCTCCATGGTCTCTCAAAGTCTACCCAAGTTCATGTTCATTGTTTCCATGACACTATCTATTCATCTTATCCTCTACTATTCCCTTTTCCTTTTACTGTCAATCTTTCCCAACATCAGGGTCTTTTCCAGTGAGTCCTGTCTTTTCAGTATGTGGTTGAATTATTTAAGCTTCAACTTCAGCATTTGACCTTCCAGTAAATAATTTGAATTAATTTCTTTATGTATTCACTAATTTGATAGCCTTGCTATCCAAAAGACTCTCAAAAGTCTTCTCTAGCACAATTCAAAAGCATCAATTCTGGGGCACTCAGCTTTCTTCATAAGTCTAATTCTCATGGCCATACATTGCTACTGGAAAAACCATAGCTTTGGTTCTAATGGACCTTTGTTGGCAAGGTGGTATCTCTGGTTTTTAGTATATAATCCAGATTTGCTGCAGCTTTCCTTCCAAGGAGCAAGTATCTTTTAATCTCATGACTGCAGTCACCATCTGCAGTGATCTTTGAACCCAAGAATAGAAAATCTGATACTGCTTCCATGTCTTCTCCTTCTATGTTCCAGAAAGTGATGGGGCCAGGTGCCAAGATCTTTGGTTTTTTTATTGTTAAGCTTCAAGCCAGGGTCCTCTTTCACTCTCATTAAAGACTTCTTAATTTTTCCCTTCATTCTACACTTCTTCATACAGGGAAAAGAGAGCTAGGTTTGGACTCATGAAGCCTTGGATTTGAATCCTGTCTCAGATACTAACTGTGTGAACCTGGGCAAGTCACTTGACTTCTCTCTTGTGTCCTCAATAAAAGGGATTGAATTTAGTGACCTCTAAATCTGTGGTCATAAGTTCCAATTTCTGCCTCTCCTCAGTCCCTCTTCTCACTCTGGGCAAATCACTTATAATGTGCAATCCCTATTAGAAGAAGAAATCTTTAAGCAAATTAAATTGACCATATAGAGCTCATTTTCACATACTAGGCCAATTGACACTGATAGGAAAGGATCATTTCCATTTGATAGCTAGGCCCCTGGCTTTCTTCCTAAGGCTCCTCTAGACTGGCCCCCACTTCTTAATCTCCTCTACCCATTCAGTGACATGACTGAAATGCCCTGAAAGGGACACTTCCAAGAGCCAAGATTAATACTGTATTGATTCAGGCAAGTTCACACCTAGAGAATTTTGGACCAATTTGGGCATAAATTCTTGAAAGCCTTAACACTCCTACTTTAATCTCATTAGTGCAAACTCGACTGACAAGCACTCAAGAAATCCTTGGGGGGAGAGGGAGAGGCAACAAAGACAGTGTGCGTTTACAAGGCCAATTTCCTTAGCACCTGGAGATGAGAAATCACAGTTGTCAACCCTCCTTTTGAAAGATGAGAGATTGTTGATAAGTCTGAGCTGTGCTGAGAGGTGCTTACAAGGTCCCTGCATTCCATTCCCTTCATGTAGGGGATATGAGAAGGAGGGGGGAAAGAAAGGGAGAACATGGAGGAAAGTAAGAAAGAGAGGAAAGGGAGGGAGAGGAAATGATCCTGAATTTGAAGTCAGAAGACCTGGGTTCTTATCCTGACTCAACTACTTCTTTATCTCCCTTCTGTCTTCTGGAAAATGAGGGTGTTGGAGCTACAACCCCTTCTGATTCTTGATCCTATGAATTCCAGGGGGGGAGGGGAGAAGGTTCATGGTAAGAAAAGAAGAGTCATATCTTGTATTTGTTTGCCACACAGAAGGAATGGAATTAATCAATCAACATTTAATAAGCTCCTACTGTGTGCCAGGCTCTGTACTAATTAGAGCCACTGAAAGAACTAGTGTATTCTGCTCCTCTTAGCCACACTTCTTCCTATCCTCTGCCCACCCACTTCCATCAATTATCACTTTCATCCACAGAAAAGATGAGGAGTCTAGAATATTCACCAGTCATTCCTCCCAAAGGGAAAGTCAGCATTGCACATGCCACTCTCTCCCAGCAGATTTCTGTCTTTCTTTAATTTAGTAAGTGTGTATTGTTGTCTGTTCAGACTTTTTTTAGTTGTGTCAGACTCTTCGTGACCCCATTTGGGGTTTTCTTGAATTTTCTTGATATTGAAGTAGTTTGTTATTTTCTTCTCTAGGTCATTTTTACAGGGTTAAGTGACTTGGCCAGGGTCACAAGGCTGGTAAACATGTATTAAGACCCTATGATATCTGACACTATGAGGGAACATAAGAAGACATAAGCCCTCCCCTGGAAAAGCTAAAACTTTATTTGGTGAGAGAAAGTAGATGTATGTGAGGCAATTAGAGAAGGCTAAGGAAAACTATTATGTAAGCAGTTGGTGAATCAGCAAGCATTTATTAAAGGCCTACTATGTGACAGACAATGTGCTAAGCTCTGGGGATGCAAAGACAAATGAGAAATAATTTCTGCTCATCAAGGGCTTATATCCACTTGAGTAAAATAACATGTATTATGCACGTACAAAAAGATGCAAAATATATAGAAAGCAAATTGAAGGGTATGTGATAAATTAATGCATAAATTCTAAGAGTATCCAAAGTGAAGGAAGGGATGATTTGTGGGATATGGTTTCCCAGGGAAGGCTTTTTGGAAGATGTGAGTCTTCTTCTGTGCCTTGAGAGAAATGTAGGATTTGAAGTGAAAGAGATGAAAAGGAGGTTGGGCAGTCATGACAGAAGAATAAGTATGAGACAAGGTGTGAAGAAAGTATATGGAGGTAGAAAATGGCATGAAGGTTTAGGCAGTGTGGAATAGGGAGGTCAGCCTGCCTGGAGCCAACGGTTAGTTTTGAGGGAGTTGTGAGCAATGTAGTTGGGGGGGTGAGGTCAAGCCAGATGTTGGAGGGCCTTGAGTGCCAGGCAGAGGAAAGACTTGGGGAATCACACAAGGTTGGACCCTGGAGAAGAGATCTTTAGGAAGGTCTTTGGCACAACTTTTCCATTTTACTGAAGAAGAAACTGAAGCAAAGGAAGGTTAGGGAATTTTCTGAAGATAACTCAGTGAGAGAGCTGGGAAATTTATATTTATGAAGGAATACTGGGGTACAGGGCAGCTAGGTGGTAAAGTGGATTAACACAGGGCCTGGTGTCAAGACTCATTTTCTTCAGTTGAAATCCAGCATTAGACACTGGCTAGCTGCACGACCTTGGGCAAGTCATTTCACTTCTGTCTGCCTCCGTTTTTTTAGCATCTATTTCCCAGGGTTGTTGTGAACATCAAATGAGATAATAATTGTAAAGTACTGCACTGTGCTCGGCACATTATAAGTATATAAATGTTAGCTATTATTATTACATATAGAAAGATAGATAGTTACTGCTTACTACAAACTAAACACTGTATTGAGTGCTGAGGATAGGAACTTCATTCTAATAAAAGCAGATAGCACATGATAGCTAGCATAATAATAGCTAAGTGGCTCAGTGGACAGAGGGCTGGGCCTGGAGTCAGGAAGATCTGAATACAAATGATACTTAATAGCTGTGTGACCTTGAGCAAGTCACTTAACCCTGTTTGCCTCAGTTTCTTCATCTGTCAAATGAGCCAGAGAAGGAAATGGCAAACCACTCCAATATCTTTGCCAAGAAAACCCCAAAATGGGGTCATGAAAGAGTCAGGAATAACTGAGAAATGTCAGAACAAATAAGAGCTAGCACTTATTTGGCAATTTAAGGTTGAAAAATGCTTTCTGTGGCTTATCTCATTTATATCTTCACAACAACGCTGTAAGGTAAGGATTTTGTTTTGTTTTTTTTTACATTTAGGGGAACTGAGGCTGAAAAGGGTTAAGTGATTTCCTCAAGGTCACCAGCTGGCAAGAATGTGAGACAGGATTTGAACTCAGTTCTTCCTCCTCCAAGAACACAGAGCTCTATCCACTGTTCTACCTGACTGCCTCATAAAGAAGAACTGGGAAGCAGGGGTGGAGAGGAAAAGAGGTGGTGAGAAGGAGAACAAAGTTGAGTCACAAGTGAAGTGAAGCATGCCTGAGCCCCCTTTAGAAAGTAGCGATTATTCGGAGAGGAAAGCCAATCAGGGGAGGTGGCCTTAGGGTAGAGATTTCTCCAGCATAATAGGGTGGCTGAAAAGAAAAAGAAGCCAAGAGAACTGAGTTGGGAGTGTGATGGACCATGGCTGGGGCCCCTCCTGAAATCAGGAGTATGAGGAAGAGGGAAGCATCAACAACCACTGCCAGGATTTGGGCCCGAGGCAACAAAGGAAAGCTTATGCCCTTTTCTGTGATGGCAAAGTGGAAAGATGAAACCTAATCCTCACTGCACCCCTGTCCAATGTTGCAGAAAGCAGTGGCTATGGACCTGAATCTTATCATTTTAAATTGAATAGGGTTTTTTGGTTTTTTACAGAAAGCTGGGAATAATGATTATTTGCAAAACTCCCTTTAACTATGAGAGGTACTTGCTACATTTCTTAGTTCATTTCATCACAAGAACCCTGAGGTAGGATGGATCATAGGAACATAGATTTTGGGCTGGACAGGACCTTAGAGGTCACCTAGACCAATTCCTTCGTTTCATAGATAACAAAGCTAAGGGTCAAAAAAGTTAAATGATCTGTCCAAAATCACACAGGTATTTGGGATTCCAATCCAGGTTTTCTGACTTCAAAAATCAGTCTTTTTTTTTTCTTTCTGGAGGGCAATTGGGGTTAAGTGACTTGCCCAAGGTCACACAGCTAGTTTTTGTGCTAAGTGTCTGAGGCTGGATTTGAACCCAGGTCCTCCTGATTCCAGGGCCAGTTCTCTATTCACTGTGCTACCTAGCCACCCCAAAATCAGTCTTCTTTTCACTGTACTATACACCCCTCACTTTACAAATAAATCTGAGAGAAGTTAAGTAATTCACCCAGGGTCCCACAACGTTTGTGGCAGAGTTTGGAGGTTTGTCTGTATTCCATTAAACATATCCAAGAAGCATATCCAAGAAGCTTCTAGCTTCTTCCCCCCCACCCCATAGTACTTTTCCACAATTACATGTAAAGATAGTTTTTAACATTCATTTTTGTAAAATTTTGAGTTCCAAATTTTTTCCTCCCTTCCTTCCCTTCCCCCTCTCCAAGACAACAAGCAATCTGATATAGATTATACATGTATAATCACGTTAAACATATTTCCACATTAGTCATGTTGTGAAAGAAGAATCAGAACAAAAGGGAAAAACCATGAAAAACAAGTGAAAATGGTATGCTTCGATCTGCATCCAGACTCCATAGTTCATTCTCTGGATGTGGTTACCGTTTTCCATCACAAGTCTTTTAGAATTGTCTTAGATCTTTATATTGCTGAGAAGAACTAAGTCTATCATAGTTAATCATCATACAATGTGGCTGTTGCTATGTACAAGGTTCTCCTGGTTCTGCTCATTTCACTTAGCATCAGTTCATTTAAGTTTTTCCAGGTTTTTCTGAAATCTGCCTGCTCATCATTTCTTATAGAACAATAGTATTCCATTTCATTCGTATATCACAACTTGTTCAGTTATTCCCCAATTGATGGGCATCCCCTCAAATTCCAATTATTTTCCACCACATAAAGAGCTGTTATAAATATTCTTTGTATATGTGGGTCCTTACTTTTTTATGATCTCTTTGGGATCCAAACCTAGCAATGGTATTTCTAGATCAAAGGGCAAGCACAATTTGATAGCCCTTTGGGCATAAACTCCTAGTTTTCAAGGGGCACTTAGAATTTCTTTGCAGTAGCTTCTCCCCCTGCCAGTACCCTATAGCCATCCCCCACTCACCCATCTGATCACCCGGTTTCCCAGGCCATACCCTCAGGCAGCTGTGGTGACTGGGTGGCCTATTACTTCCGTGACAGATTGGTTTAGTTTTCATTTGATTCCCTGGTGATCTCACCAGTCATAGGTGCCAATGCAAACTTGCTTTCTCTCTTCAAGTGAAGAGGGATGTTACAGGAACGTGGGGTTGAGAACTCCAATGAAACTCAATAGAACGATGCAAGCTGAGCCTTTTGGCCCTTCTAGGTGGATTCAGGCACGTCACTGGCAGGAAGGATCAGCCTACAGCTTCTAGTGTGGCCAGGTTCCCCCACCTACTCACTCATCACAATCTTTTCAGTTAATTATTAAGCAAGAGGCCTCCAGAAAGTTAACATTAGGATAATTGGTTAGTGGGGGCCAAGCATCTGTGGCAATGTTGCTCAAACAGATTGCCTGGAGATGGGACCAAATTCGTATTTCTAAGCCTGGCTAGGAGAAGTAAGAGAGATGGGCATTCCTCTTTGTAAATACTCAAGTGTTTCGACAATTTTAACAACTTGTTGACTTTTCTAATAGCAATCTTTTTGGTTGCAGACCAGTTCTATATCTCCGTAGGGCTAAGAATCTTAGGAGAAAGAAGCAGCATGGGGTGATGAGTAGAAAAGAATTTTGGATTGAATCCAGCCTTTGCTATGTACTACCTGCAAGACCCTGGGCAAATCATTGTATTTATCTAGGCCTGAGTTTCCTCATCTATAAGGGGAAGGGATTGAACTAGAACAGGAGGGTCAGACACAGGACCAAAAACACTTCAGACCAGATTAAAATGTAATTGGGTGTGGGCGGCTAGGTGGCGCAGTGGGTAGAGTGTTGGCCCTGGAGTCAGAAGGAACTGAGTTTGGACCTGAGTTCAGATCCGACCTCAGACACTTAACGCACACACAAACAAAACCTAGCCATGTGACGTTGGGCAAGTTACTTAACCCCAATTGTCCTCCAAAAAAAAGCAAAAAAATGTAATTGAGAAATATTTAACAAGATAAATAAAAATACAAGAGAACATTTGTGTTATTGTGTCACATCTGACTCTCTGTGACCCCATTTGGGGTTTTCTTGGCAAGGATACTGGAGTGTTTGCCATTTCCTTCTCCAGCTCCTTTTATAGATAAGAAACTGAGGCAAACAGGGTTAAGTGACTTGCTCAGGATCACACAGTTAGTTGATTCCAAGCCCAGCATGCTATCCATTATACAATTTAGATAATGTTAATATGTAGTTTTCTAGGGGTGGCTAGGTGGTGTGGTGAATAAAGCACTGGCCCTGGAGTCAGGAGGATATGAGTTCAAATCCAGCCTCAGACACTAAACACTTACTAGCCGTGTGACCTTGGGCAAGTCAACCCCAATTGCTCTGCCTTCCCCCCTCCAAAAAAAAAAAAAAAAAGGTGGTTTTCTAAGTCAATGTGCAGCTCATAAGAAACCCTCATAGGGGTTTAAATCCATTCATCATCCCCCCAACCCCAAATCTACTTGAGTTTGATGCCACTTGACCAAAAGATTTCTAAAATTCTTTCCCTCTCTACATCTAGAAATCCACAGAAAATAATGTTTGGAGACCTGCTAGGATGAGTCAGGGGAACCACCAAATAAATTCAAAGAAAAGAAAGATGCTATTTGGGATAAGTTGATTGCTCATAAATCAACACCTCATAGAGTCTGTTGAAGAGTCATCATAGGATTTAATATGAAAGGAAAAGAAAGGTCAGCCAAGGAATCGGATGGGATTTTCTCAGTCATATGAGAAAGTTTTACTACATGTTGGCTATGTCTTCAGTATCGAGCAGGTAGAAAGAAGTGGAAGACAAAAAATTTGGCCTCAGGAACCTTAAATTCCAATTGGGGAGACCAAGCATACACATGCAAAGAAGATTCACAATATAAGTGCCCAAATGAGTCTTATGTAAAATAAGAGTTATAGGATTGGTCACTAAGGGCTGATGTAATCAGGCCCAGCTTCATGGAAGTCAGACAAGCTGGGTTTTAAAGCATGGCTAAGGTTTGGATTTATCAGGTAGAATCTTACCTGTTGAAAACTATACAAGGGCTCAGTTGACTCTAGGGGACACAGGGATTTAGATGGGATTTAGAGTTTGGATAGATGGGAGGGGGGTAAACCTCTTTACCACCTGTTTCCAAATGAAAACTATTGGGACAGGGCCCTGAGGCATTCTATTGTCTTGGAAAGAGCCCTAGGTTTAAGGGTCAGAATCCTAGTTCTAATATTAATTAGTTATATGATCCTAAGTCATTGAACTGTACTGTTTGAGTTTCCTCATTTGTAAAATGAAGGAATGGAATTAAATAAATTCTACAACTTTTGGATGATTTTATGGTATCTAGCTATCAACTATCCCTGAATGTAGGACATACTGCCAAATCGCTGCCTTGTTGAATACATACATATATACTTGTACACATACATAATACATGTATGTATATACACACACACACATATATACATACATATATATCAATTGAATCAAATGAAATAATTATTGTAAAGTATTTGACATAGTGTTTGGTACATTGTTAAATGCTATATAAATGCTGGCCATTGTTATGATATACACATATACATTATGTATATATAATACAGATACATTATATAAATATGCATTATCTACATATACAATGAAAAGTAACGATCATTTTGGTCCTTGCTCAGATTTTATATAAGCCTCATGGGGGGGGGGGTAGCACATATTTGGATTAATATGGCATTTCAGAACCTGTCCTTTAAAAACAAACTGCTTGGGGGCGGAGCCAAGATGGCAGAGTAGAAACAGCACTTCCACGGCACTCCAGCCCACACCACTTTCAAACCGTGTAAAAGGTGGACTCTGAACAACCTCTGGAGCTCCAGCACCCACAGAACAACACAGAGAAGTTAAGCTCCCACTGAGGATAGCCCGACAGCCTGGCAGGGAACACAGTCAGCTCAGCATGCTGGGAACCAACATCCTCTGGGAGAGAGGAATGTGTCAAGAGGAGATGGGGAGAGACAGGGTGGGCTAAACTATCTCATGTAGAAGAGGCAAGGGGAAGTGGTTGCAGGGGAGGGGAAGAACAGGAAGGCAAAAAGGCAAAACCACATTCTCATTGAATTTGGCTCAGGGAGAGAATGACATACATACTAAATGGGATATCTCACTCTGCAGGAGAGTAGGGAGAATGGGTATGAGAGGGGGGGATGATGGAGGGGAGGGCATTCTTGGGGGGAGGGGAGGTTGGAAGTACCCACTATAGAAGAGGGACAGGATCATGTAGGGAATGGACCAGGTGGGGGGGTGGGATGGGTGGGAGGGAAATATAAGCAGTCTTTTACAATATATCTACTATGGTAGTGTTTTGCATAGCTATACATGTACAACACATACTGAATTGCTTATCTTCCCAGAGGGAGTGGGTGATAAGGGAGGAAGGGAATGGATCTGAAATTCGAAGTTTTAAAATTAAATGTTTCAAATATATATAAATACTATTATTAATACTATTGTACATGTAATTGGGAGATAAGATGTGCAGGCCTTGGGGCACAGAGAGTCACCTTGCCCTAATGGAAAAGTTGAAGGGGGTATGGGAGAAGATATAGGAGAGAGCAGATTGGATGAGGGGATATCTTGTGGGACTGCTATTCTGGGGTGGTGGGTAGGGGAAAAAATTGTAACTCAAAATCTGGCGGAAATGAATGATGTAAACCAGAAGTTAATAAAGCATTTGTTTAATTAAAAAAATAAAAAACAAAAAACAAACTGCTTTATATAATCATCACAGCCTTATTCAGGCCTATTAGCTGTAATGGGCAGCTCAGGGGGAGTAAGAAAAAGAGGAAACTGTAATTTCAAAATAAAAACAAGTCAGGGATATAGGGTGCTGTCACTGGATTAGATAACATTTTCCACTTCTTTTGCTGTTCACCTGTGTGGGGAACAAAAACAAAAGTTGTTTGGGTTTTTTCCCCCTTCTAAATAACACACACATTGTCTTTTTACCTGGCCTTTAATTTGGGCTCCATGCCTGCTCAGTGGATAAAATCTTTCAGGAACTTTTACAATGTCACATACTTATGCAAATGGACCACATGTTTATAGCAACAGGCACTACAACAGCAGCCGGAGGTGGTTGTAATTAGTGAAAAGGAGTCAAGCAACTGAACAGTTCTGTGTGTGTGTGTGTGTGTGTTGTGGTGGGCAGGGAGAAGGTTATCTAGGGGGAGAGTTATTGAGCCTTGACCACCAATTCAGTGTCCAGACTGGAGCTTTCCAGAAAGAGTTCACTAATGATGCAAGGGCAAGGCTCCATGCCGAAAATTTGCTGCTCATTTGTTATGCCATCCTGGGAGTGTGTGTGTGTGTGTGTGTGTGTGTGTGTGTGTGTGTGTGTGTGTACTCAATGTCTTTGGATCTTGGTTTTATCATCTCTACTGAAGGAAGAGCATCTCTGTCCAATTTCATAGGCTCGCTTGCAGGCTCCACCTGATAGAACTCTGGATTTAGGATTGCAGATTCAGAATAAGATTAATTCTTCAATCTTATCCCTGATATTACTTTGCCCAGGTCTCTCTTCTTAATTGATGTAGGGACTATCAAGTCTCTTTGATAATGAGTGCCTCCAATAAGGGCTAAGTCGTGCCAGTGGGAGCCACTGGCACAGAGGGGAGAAGAGGTCTAGAAGGAGGAAGAGAGGGAAGAAAAGGAAGGAAGGAAAGAAAAGGAATGAAGGAAGGGAAGAAGGAAAATAAAAGAAGGAAGGGAGGAAAGAAAGGAATGGAGGGACAAAGAAAGGAAGAAGGGAGAAAGGAAAGAAAAGGTAGGGAGAAGGGAAGGAAGAAAAGAATGAGAAGAAAAGAAGGGAAAGAAGAGAGAGAAGGAAGGAGAAAAGAAATAAGGAAGAAAGGAGGGAGGGAGAAAAGAAGGATGGAAGGAAGGAAGTCATACATAAGTGGAAAGGATTTTAGAGTTAAAGGATCATAGATCTTGAAACAGTCAAGAGCTCAAAAGACCATTCCCTCATTTTATAGACAAGCAAATAGAACTCCATTTCCCCTCAAATATTTGTATAATTGAGACCAACTGGATTATGCAAATAACTTGCATTTATTCCCTTTATCTAAAACATCTTTTGAAGAAATGATTAGTTAGCCAGCTCTTTCATGAACTCATAAGTGAGTGCTAAACTTAGTTGGATGGAATGTCTCTCTTATATCTATCTTCTCTCTACTTCACTGGCCCTCTGTCTCTGATCCTGAGTACAGAAGTGAGTTTGGGTAGGGATGCAAGGCCTTGAGGTGGCTGCCCCCTATCTCCAGGACTCTGGTAACCCATCCAGTGCCCCATGACTTCACTTGAGAAGGATGCTGAAGTCAGCATGTTTCCTTTCCAACCCTTTGGGATAAGGAACAATCCCAGCGGCCTGTAAATGGTACAAATGGAAACACCCCACCCACCTGCTGTATTTAGTTTGGATGAAAAATGTACGCTGTGGTGTCAACACAAAGTGCCTGGGTAGAGACAGTACCCAATAACACTCTTACATAGCCTGATTTGTTGATGAATTATGAGGCTATACACAGAGCTGTATGCATTGTTAATGCTGTTAATTGGTTGGGGTTTTTTGGGGGGTTGGTTTGGGTTTTTTTGTTTGGGTTTTTTTTTTTTTATTTTAGTTGAGAGGGAGAAGGAAGGGGAGAGTTCTGTGTGTGGTTTTAAAGAATTTTACTCTTAATATTGGACTAGACTAGAGTGTTCCTCCCAGTTACAGGGTAAGAGCAGATGCAGTAAAGCTTCAGAACCAGTTGGTAGAGCTCATTTTGGACTAAGTGGGTGTCCATCTGTCAAACCCAAGCTTTCCTAAACTTAAATGCTAAGAGTCTGGGAAAACTCAATCAAGACGAACATCTCTGAATCTCAGGGGCTCCTCTCACCTGTTTCAGTGGATTTATTTGTTTGTTTTGACAAGAAGACTAATGTAATCAAAGTCAAAAGGTTTTGAATGTTCTTTCCACCACCCTCCCCTCTTCCCAAGCCTCTCCCATCCCTCACCCCCACCATTCCTATCTTTCCTCTAAGGCTAACCTGCATGTCACCTTTTCTATTAAATTTTCCCTGCTTCTTACTTTTCCCATCAGTATTGGCCTCAGTTAGCACTTGGTTTGCATCACTCTAATTCGAATAAAATTTTTTAATTGTAGTTATATGTGGATATGTCATATTTTTATACTAAACTGTGAGATCCATGGAGGCAGGAATACTGGATTCCCTAAACTTTATGCCTATTCCAGAACCTAGAACCAGGCTCTGCACACAAGTAGCAGACCCACCTTCCCCCACTGCTAGTCTCCCATTCTTGTAACCAGGGGGAAGCCCACCCCAGGAAGATGAATGTATATCTTACACATTTGAGAGTTTGGTACATTGGCTTTATGTTAGGTAGGCATTGCCTTGTAGCCTTGTTAATGCCCATAGTACTTTTTTCTGTTTTATTGGGAAATTAAATAATATGCTATTTGGATTCATATTATATCCTATACTGAAAAGTGAGACCAGCTGGTATTTGGCCCAGGTGCACAAATTCCTAGCTATGGTTCTGAATATTACAATTATATCCATTCTAGATGATATGTTCCTTAAGGTCAGGAAACACAACTTATTTGCATCCTTTAGCTGTGAGTAGAGCACTTTTAGGGGCAGCCAGGTGGCACAGTGGAAACCGAACTGCACTTGGAATCAGGAAAACTCATCTTCATGAGTTCAAATCTGGCCTCAGACACTCTGGGCAAGTCATTTAACCCTGTTTGCCTCAGTTCCTTCATCTGTAAAAATGAACTGGAAAAGGAAATGACAAATCACTCCAAAGTCTTTGCCAAGAAAAATGAGGTCATGAAGAGTTAGACACAACTGAACAGCACTTTTAATAAGTTTTTGTTGAGTGAGTGGATGAATGAGTGAGTGAATAAAGAGTGGATAAATAGGAATAGAGAATGTAGCACTCATGTCCCTTCCACAAAGGACCTGGGCACACTGGGGGAGCATGCCTGCAGTGCTTGTACAAATGATTAAGACAAGGTAGAGGATTTTTAAGTAAGACTGAGTTAGAATATAAAGGAAGAGATTGGAAAAAATTGAACTTGACCTCATGATGTCTTCCCTTCACTATCTGTCTTGAATGGAGGGTGATCAGGGTGTTCTGAGGGCCACTTATTAATGTTCAGTGTGGGCATCTACACTGCAGAAAAAGGCAATTGCTAAAAATCAGGGCTGGATTTTTTTGTTTGTTTTGTTGATTGTCTGGACTTAAAAAAGTATTAGTGATGCAGATTAAATTTAAAAGTGTGTGTGCAAGAACCTCATTGTTAAATATTGACCAGCACATTCCTGCCTTGCTTGGCAAATGCTGCTTTAGAACATCTAGAAAAGAGTAGAAGGTTCAGGAAACGAATTAGTCATCAGACTCAATACCTGATTTAGGCTAATGATAATAATAATAAATAATAACTGGCATTTATGTAACAAAATACTATAAGGTTGGCAAAATGCTTTATGACCATTATCTCATTTGAACCCCACAACCCTCCTGACCCAGATATCCGTGCTTTACTACCTGTCAGAGATACCACCTCAGGCTTATCTGGCATTAGAGTTACAGAAGCACAATTCAATCCATGCACTGGGTAGCAAGATGAAGAGAGCTGGAAACCAAAGAGCAGAGATGGCAAGCCTAGAAACAAAGTCAATAAATACTCTGTCAGTTCAACCAGTGCTGCTTGCAGGAGGGACCCTCCAGGGTGCTCTAACTTCCTGCATTGTGTCAGTATGAAGATGACCCACCATGATGGTTTGGGAGTGAAAATCCCTTGCCTGCTTCTAGTTCAGAACAGTGAGGTGCTTGGCTTGCAGGCTTTCCCTCTGTCTGCCACTTCGAGGCACTGATGCTGGCACTGAAGGGGGTGTAGGCTGGGAATGCACATGCTAGGTGTATTGATATTAGCCTACTCAGATTGATTTCTAGAACTCTGAATAATCTTTACACAAAATGTCCTTGTAAGTGATCTTTAATGAAACATACCAGCTGAGAATAAAATGGGAGTGGTCAATGGAATGGAAGCAAATGAGCCGTGAAATTTGACTGGAAAATGCAGCTCTGCCCTCTAGACCTAGGTAAGAACTCCATATTACCCACAAAGAGGCAAAGTCAAGTCATAACGTAAGTGACACCCAGCTGGCTAAAAGCCTGAGGGAGGGACAAAGAGCTTGGCAGATAACCTAGAGCACAATTTAAGAACAAGGAAGTGGTCAATATGGAGTGAAGAATATTTTTGGCCCAGTATTGCAGTGAATAGTATTGTGTTGTAATGTCAAGAGCTGCTGTATTTGGAATCAGAAGGCCTAAGGTTAAAGCCCATTTCTGCTATTTACTACCTGAATGACCTCCAGTAAGTTAACTTCATTTCTGGGCCTCAGTCTCTCCAGCTGAAGAAGTGGAAACAAAAATACTCACATGATGAGTCTCACACTGTTGTTGTAAGGTGCTGTAAACTGAAAAGTGTTACATCAATGCAGATTACTATGACTATTATCTGGGACCCTGGTTAAGTCTCTTCAATTTCTTTGGCTTTAATTTCCTCATCTACAAAACGAGGAGGTTGGATTAGATGAGATTTAAGGTCCCTTACATTTTAAAATCTTACCCTGTGATAGATAGCTATTGGGTAGATGGAGATCCTTACGGACAAAGATACTGAGAGGAATGAGCCCAATGGGTACAGAAGGCCTCTAAGAGGCCGCCCTGACTAGAAGAGAGGAGTACAGCAAAGGAAGAGGCCAAATAGATGTGGGAAGGGGTGGAAGATAGCCTGCCTTGACTTGTAGGCTGAGCAATTTAGACATAATGGTCAAGATGGAACCATTTAAAATCTTGAGTAGGGGAGTTATGTCATAGAAAAAACTGGCCCAGATAGTTATGGGAAGGATGGAAACTGACTGGAATCAGGGTCAACAACCCTTTCAAAAGTAGGGTGCCGGTTCTACTCCTGACACTCCATCTGTCATGGAAGTAGAGAGACAGTGATATCATGGACCACTAGGCAGAAGATATGACAGCAGCAATTAGCCCAGTTATCACTGATATTTGGTCTGGTAGCCATCACTGGGACTCTTGGCAGAGTATAATAGAATGTGAGCTCCTGAGGCCAGAGTCTGTTTCATTTTTGTCTTTGCATACCCAGAATTGAGCAATAGGTGCTTAATAGATACTTTCTAATAAATAAATGCTGCCTGGAATGTAGGCTGGTAGGTGGTTCAGTGGATAGGCTAGGCTAGGCCTAGAATTGGGAATACCTGAGTTCAAATCCAGCCTCAGAATTTCACCAGCTATACCCTGGTTTAGGCAAACCACCTAGCCTCTCTTTACCTCACTTTCCTTGGCTATATAATTGGGATAATAACAGGACCTACCTCACAGGGTTGTTGTGAGGGCCAAATGAGATAGTAATGGTAAAAAGTACTTAGTGCTGCTCCTGGCACATATGAGGCACTATATAAATGCAGATTACCTTTCTTTCCCCCACTTTTTGAATGATTTAAATGATTGAATGCACTTAAATTGAATGACTGTTGCTGTTCCTGAATCCAAGACTTGTAGACAAAGTAGGAGGTCTTTGCATATAGTATGGCAAGGGTAAATGTAAGAGATAAATTGACAGGAATTGTTGACTCATTTGGAATGGGAGACATAAAGAGGAATAACTGATCCCCTAAAGCCCCTCTGTCAGATGTTCAGACACATGCCGCCTGGAATATTTGTTTTTGTGAAGATTAGGGTGGGGAAGAGAAAGAGTCTTGCTGAGTGGTGGAGAGAGAGGGTTCCAGACTGATTTCCACACCTTAGCAAGGGGCATGCCCCTGAGAAGTCACACTACCTAATAAAACTCCTCACTGGGAAGAAATTGAGAAGCTCTCTAAGAAAGGGACAATTCTCTCTTAAGGTAATGACACTCTAATAGCTTAGTGATCATGGGTAGTCTGAAAAAGTCTAGAGAGCCTGTAGGTTGATCTGAATTAATGTTCATTATGTGACAATGGCGCTCCTCTCTCTAATGTTATTATACCTATAATATGCCATATACAATAGATGACATTTCTTTTGTGCCTTAGTAAAAGTATTACCAGTCCTCTTATTTAAACTAGGTAAGCTATCTTAAACCTGCAGGTGGAAGCAAATGGAGCTGGTGGTCTACAATCCTCAGACCAAAAATTCAGAGCTGGAAGGATCCAAAGAAGTCATGCTGTCCAAATCTCTCCTTTTGTAGGCCTAGAGAGGTCACATAACTTGCATAAGGTCACAGGTAGTAAGTAGCAGAACCAACATTCAAACCCAGGTCCTCTGACCCTAAATCCAGGGTTTTTCTCACTATACACAAACCCTTTGTTCTATTAAAAGCAAGCTGATTTTGAGTCCTTTTCAGACCAACCTATGGGAATAGAAGTAATGCTCACTCAATGAAGAATGTGTCAGGAATGAGTAACAGTCTGTTGTTTTAAGGGTTAGTAAAGCATAAAGAGCTCTCTAAGCTCTTAATTATTGTTATTCAGTTCAAGGATGCACCTGGAAGTTCAGATGTTTCCAGGTGATCTTGCGTCTGAGAAACTAGGGCTACCATAAAACAGGTTACTCCATTAGAATTGGCAAGAGACTCTCCTGGAGTGCCTAGCAACTCCTGCTGCTCAAATGGGTAAGGGAGGTCAGCAAATCGAAATCCGGGGCTAGGCATTGAAGAGTATTGCCACATTATGGATGCCTAGATCCCTATTTGCAGAATTTCCCCTAGTCGATAGTCCAGGGATGGGGAACCTGCAGCCTCGAGGCCACATGTGACCCTCTAGGTCCTCTAGTCAAAGGGCTACATAGCAAACATTGTAATTATCATCAGGAAAACAACCCGCTCTGGTCAACACCGGGTCTTTCTCTAGAGCTACAAAATGACAATATGTTTGCTAGTGCGGCCCTTTGACTGAATCCAAACTTCAAAGAACAAATCTTCAAATTTGAACAAAATCCAAACTTCAAATCTCCTTAATAAAAGGGTTTGTTCTGTAAAACTTGGACTTTGTCAAAAGGCCTCATCCAAGGACCTAGAAGGCCATGTGTGACCTCAAGGCTGCAGGGTCCCACCTATGAGACTAGTCCTTTCATAGTATCTATTTTTGTACCAGATACTTCCTATTCCCAGAAACCTGAGACCTTGCATGACTTAGTGGTGTGGAAGAAGAAGATGAAAAGGAGGTGGTCTGGTGTTCTTCGGGGTTACTCTGGCCTCTCACTGGATAGATGAGCTGCCTGCTAGCATCTCACCAGCTAGAAATCCTAATTAGCACCAATTAAAATTATTGCTGGCTAACCTGTCATTATTAATTGCTAGCTAAGTGAACTAGTGACATTGATAGAAAGAAGAGAAAAAGAGAGAAGGCATGGTCTGCAATGACAGTAAATACCACATTTTCACTTGTCCCATAACTCTTTCTAGGGTTCCATTAGTACAAGATTTCTGCACACAGTGCTGGAAAACAACTATTTCCCCTTCTAAGGCACTTAAACAGTATTATTGGGTTGTGGATAACACTGTGCTAAATATTATGGAGGTTACAAAGAAATAGAAGAAGCAGTCCCTCCAGTACCTTTTCTTGGAGTAGCCTGAAGGGTCCTTCTATCCTGACCAAGCAAGAAAAGAAAACCAAACTTTCTTTGACAGCTCATAAATCTCCAAAGTTGAGTTTAGTTTTAGGTGAAGGATTCATCACATTGGTGCCAAAACCACTTTGCCACATCTTGTTGCTGTCCATGCTTGACAGAACTTCAGTTTACACTTAGCCAGAGAAAGAAGCATCATTGCCAGAACCCTAGAGAAAGACCCGGCACGGTATTACTTAGCCAGGGTGAGTTGTTTTCCTGATGACATAACTACAATATGTTTGCTAGTGTCACGGAAAATCCAAACAAAAGAGGTTTTCCCATCAACAGAGGTTCTCCAGATACTCCTGTTACAGATGTATTCTTCTGAAAATGGTACTGAACTCCAGAATACTCCTGAGTTTCCTAAGTGAAATTCACAGCATTAAAAAAGAAAATGAATATGAGCTCTCTGAGAGCATTAAGGAGGCATTTGAATCTCTTTGTTTTTTTGTACACACAGTAGGCACTTATTAAAAGTTTATTGATTGATTTTAACCAACTTGAAGAATAGATTTTAAAAAGTCTTTCCCCCATATTATGACTTGCAGAAGGGTGTGAAACACATTAAGTTAATCCAGTGATATTTATATTTTGGGTAAGTGCTGCAGATAGGGAGCTAGGCCTGGAATTAAGTAAAAGAGAAGATTCAGCTGAATTGCATTTAGGAAATCATATAATGCTTTCAATATTTCAAACCATGTGCAAATGTGAAAGCCTATGTCTTTTTAATACATTCTCCCATTTATATCATATAGATATGAATTATGGAGCACCACATCTCAGAGGAATCTAAATTTAAAATAACCCAAAAGGATTACATGACTGGCAAGATGGCAGAAGAATAGATTTCTTTAGTCCTCAACAATCCAAAAACCTAAAAAAAGGAGATATGAACCAGATTTATAGGAACTAATGCTGAATCCATAAGATAAGATGACGGAAACAATATATGAGTTAAAAATAACATGGAATATCATGAGAACACTTAAATACTTAGAATTCCCACTCACCATGCCTATCCTCCAACCTACTTTGCACCAGGTGCAGTGGGTACAAGCAAACTCTGAGGGCTATGATTCAAGGATTGATCCCTGACAATAGACCCCATGGGAGTGACTTAACCTGAGCCTTCTCTTACCCTAAGAGAGCTAATCTCTGATTTTTGCCCATTTGCACAAAGGAAAATAATAGTGGCTGGAGAAGGTTGGGGGCATAAAATATGGGCAACAGAGTTGGCTGGAGGCACAAGAGAACTGAAAAAAAAAACTGGGAATAGTATACGATGGAGCAAAATTACTTAATGAAAAAGAGAATTCTGTGTATTCCTGAGAGGTCACAGAGCAAAGGCAAGAAAATGAAAAATTATTCAAAAGAGAAAGAAAATTGGGTTAGAAAGCAGAAAGAAATTAGGCCAGAAATCGGAGCTTTCAAGTACTTAAAAAAAAATTGTTAACATTTCCCAATAGTCCATGGCCAATGCTAAAGAACTCGTAGGGTAAATATTTTGAGCTAAGCATTTTGGGATTTGTAGTTTTGGCTTATCTTTTTAGTGATGAGCTTTATTGTGATTTAAAATTAGAGGGCTGCATGACATGCTTGTGGCAACTTTGAACTGCTCTAGAGAAGATGGGAAGAGGCTTCTGATTTCCCTCCGCAGCAGGCAAGAACAGAGCCACCAGCAATGGTAGCTGCCCAGTCATCATAGGCACCAGAGAGGAGAAATGGGGGAGAAGCAGCTGAGAGGAGACTGCCTAACAAAGTATTGGCATAATGCTACTGAAAGCAATTGAGCTCAATTTATCTGGCTAACCAGAAGCTTTATTCACCTGGAACCAACTGGACAACGGTAACTGTACCAGGAGGCATGCACTAAGTATTTACGGAACTGTCCTCCAGACATTAAAACCCTTTGTCCATTTTCCTTTCACTTCTCCTTTCCTAGCCCCAACCTTTCAGAAGGAGATTTAACCTCAGTGGTTTCTATTTTTCTTTTGGCCATTTTCTTATGGTTTCAGTAATATTGTTAAGCATGATTTTTCTAGATTAAAAAAATGAATCTCTGTTCTTTGAGTATGTCTTTGCTCTTCTACTAAGTGTGCAAAGGGAGCGGTCCCAAGGAGGCTTTATCTCATAGATTACATTAACTGGTCCACCAGCTTGGTAGATTGGAAGCCACTTAGGGGCAGAACAAACTTGTACTGACTTTATTTTACTTCTACTCTCAACTGATAAATCTCACAACAGGTGGAAAATCCTAAAATGGAGCCCATCCATTTCCTCTCCCTCTAGACTGAACCTAGGCTGTAACCACAGATGCCTAAAATTGTCTCCTCTTCCATTCTAATACAGGGAAGGGGGATAGGAGAGTCAAATGAGGGGCTGTGGGGAGAGGAGTAGGAGGGAAAGCCTCACCTTGAGTTGGTCCTAGAGGATTGAGAGAGGCTTGATCTGAATAGAATCTGTCCTTGCCTCTTTCCTGTTGGGCTGGGGGAATGAAGAGTGCTTAGCCTGATGGCTGCCAGGCATATCTGGTGGTTAGAAATTTTTTTTTTAAAGATGTTTTGTTGTTATTTTAACCTTGACAAACACCAAAACCTCTGAACATTTCTATATACAAACAGGAACAGAAAATTAGATTTCCGTTAGATTGTAAGCTACTTGAGGGCAGGATTGTTTTTCTTTTTATTAATTTTATACCCAGGGCAAATAGTAAGAAAATAGTAGACACTTAATAAATGTTTATTGATTGATTTAAAAGGAATATCATATATTAAACCATAAATCTCATTACAT